>CAUPSG010000489.1:0-36969 GCA_963513935.1 Aphrophora alni
GAGAGAGAGAGAAGAGAGAGAGAGAGAGAGAGAGAGAGAAGAGGAATCTCGACAACACAAATATTTCAGTTTAATAGCTAAACTCAGTAGACCTCGGTTTTTAGATGTTTAAAATACCTTCATCAAACTTTAAATGCTTTAAAATGGTTTTAATGTGGCCACTGCGTAGCGTGCGATGTGATACAACATTATTCATAGACCAAGACGAAATAGTAAACAATACCACAAATACAGTCACACCAATCACAGGGAGAAATAATAAAAGTTAAATACTCTATGAGTGGCTTGCTTCTTGAGATTGTATTTTATCAATCATTGAAATTACAGAAGTTGTAAATATTAAGTTGTACCCGTCGATGTACAGAAGCCTGGAATGTGTTAACTGAAACTGGATTTTTACTCCTAACACTGTTGAGCCTCGGTGGCTGGTGGTCCAATTCGTTAAAATTGTGAATGATCCGACTAATGTTATTCTAATTCATTACTCAATATATACAAGTGGGAAAAGTTACATCAAGTTTTAGACAAAATCACAGGAATCAAAACAGTGTTACTCTTATGTAAATAAGAACTTATTTGAAATTTGAGTAACTGTGACAGTTAAAAATGTTTTAATTCATATAAATTTATTAAAATAAATTTCAGAGCTTCCGCGTTTACGCCTTGGAACGTGTTTTGAGTAGGTCATCTTAAAATAAAAAAAAAATAAAAACATTGTTTGGTCTAAATACAATTAAAATTAATGTTTAATTGTATAAAGATTGGTACAAATGTTTAAACAAATATACACGCGAAATATTAAATGTTCTTTTAAAAATAAGGTCTCACTTCTCTTGGTCTATCATTTAAACACGTATAATTTTCGTTGCTTCAATTAACTTGAAATAATTTAAACGATTTGGTATTATCAGATGCTCACTTATAACAATGACTACATAAATACTATAAGACACGACATGGCCATGTTAAATATTCTACGCTTATTCTTGAGTTGTCCAATACCCGTTAGGTCGCTCTGCTAGAGAATCTGATGTTGATGTGACTGGCGCTAGGTGGCTCTACGGTCAAACAATGTTTCAGGCGGGTAAGAGAAAACGCACTGATGCCACATATGGGACCGGAGATGCGAGGGAAGGTCGAGAATCGCTTATCTCAGCGCAAGAACTGACAACACTGACTATGCTGACGGAAGTAAGTGAGAAGGTTTGTGAGAGAGAGGTCAACAGTTGTACAGTCTCAACCAAGTGGGATGCGTACAGTCAAGCACCTGCTGCTAGCGCTTTCTGATAGCTGTGTGTCAAACTTGTGACGAACAGCACCCGTAAAGCGTAGACTATTTCCCTATCCTATGTCGTGTCTTATAGTATTTATGTAGTCATTGCTTATAATGAGTATCAGTTGAGGTATCCTACTTGGAGCTACAACTTTCCTTATAGATCTCTCTGTTTCGTTTTTCCTGTTAGGTCAATTTTAACCGACGTTTATTCTACTGCGACAGTGAAGCCGCTAGCTAGAAATCTCCATTTTATGATCTTTTCTTCTTTTTTTGAACTTTTCACCTTAAAAATAATAATAACTTCGCATGAAAATTATTGTGGTTCAGTTGTGGATAAAATTACACACGCAAAGTTCAGGAGTTATCTGTAAATATCCTCCAAAAACTCTTCGATACAGCTGTTATAAAAGACCTAATTTTTCAATATCGGTACTATCGATTTCGTTGAAATTTCTGGAAATGTGAATAGTAATGATACACATTAATCATAAGTAAAAGAAAAGTACAACTCAGGAATAATTGAAAATCTACCTAATCAATAGTTTAATTTAAAGCTAGTTAATTGCAGAAAAAGGGAAGCTTTATTTAATTATATTAATATATCAAGAAGTTATGTTTGTGTGGGGGGGAAGCTACTATATATTATATCTTCCATAAGAATTATATGGAAAAACGCAGTAATCATGAAGTTTATACAAAATCTTATTACGTTGTAAGAGAGATATTTTTGGGGCGATGTCGACATCTGTTACTTTTCTTTTGTATTTTGGTTTTGTAAAATAATATATGAGAAGGTTTGTTGTACAGTTTATTTAATTAAAAATTATATTTTTCTTTTTAATGTTGAGACATTAAACTATTCAAGAAGAAGGCATTTAAATAATGCCGACAACATTTCTACACTGTGATAATCGTCCTAAATATTTCTGTTACTACGTAATCTTACAAAACCTAAATATTAAATTAGTTACCTAAATAAAAGAGCACAGTAAAGCATTCCTATCCTAATAAGTGACGACATTTTGTAAGGCAGACGACATACAAGGTCATATCTTTTTGCTAAAAGATTAGAAAGTTTCCACAAGATGAAATAAACTATCCATTAAAAATATAATGAAGGTTTTGAAATTTTACTAAAGATGGTTAGTCGCTTCCTGACAGTAAATATAACTCGTAAGTTTAATCAAATTAAGTGGAACTTGGAGTTGAATAATTAACAGATTTAAACTATATTTAACTAATAAAGTTTTAAATTCGCTGAATTTATTTAAAAACTCTGAAAATAGTGATTGAAACGTTCATCCTTATCGTATATAGTTACACAAGTAGTGTACGTTAAATATATACGAACAAATATAGTAAATGTAACTGGAAAAGATAATTTTAATTACAGGAATACAGGAAAAAACTAATTTTACAGAATATTGCACAAACTTCTCCACTCACCCATTCACCGTAAAATAAAATCTAATCGTCACTAAGTTCGCTCATTGTTAATGAAAAAGTTAAAATCAACCGTGGAAGCAGTTTTATAAATTTTTTATATATTTAAATAGCAACTAAAATTCATTTGTTTGTGACATAACAAAGACGTCAGCTGTCAAGGTAATTTTTTTCCATCAAATATTCCTGATTTTTACTTGCAATTTTTCTCTCGATTATGGGTCATTAAACCTCATATATATCTGAAAAATTTGAATGAAATTGCTACAACCGATTTTGAGTAATTATACATTTTCAAAACAGTCAGACGGTTGAGTATTATATTCCACCCCCCCCCCCCCCCGATAACTCACAAACTGGCATTTTTGGAGAGATGTCAAAACGTAGAGGTTACATTTGAGGGAAATGTGATCAAAATCGTCAGCACCGATTTTGTGAAATTTATTTATGATGCCAGTAGACTGAAAATTTTAGTTAAAAAAAACTTTTTAACTTACAGCATATTAAATTAGATACAAATTTGTGTATTTAAAGTCTGCATGTACCAACCCCAAATCCTTACGATGTTAAATATCAAAATGAAATTATTGATTAAAATGTAATTTCCAATCTCAACCTCCTAAAAATATGTGATATTGTTATAGTTACGAGTTACCTGCAAGAGGAAGGTTCTTCACACGTGTACAGCTTTATATATATATATATATATATATGAGGAACTAGACCCGAGCACGAGCAAAGCGAGATGTGTCTCAATATACAGGGTGAGTCAGACCACCCGTGCAGTACTTATAGCTGTCTTACAAACTTACTTATTTTTATTTTTCAATGTTTTAAAGATAAACATGGACAACTACTACCAAAGTATTGAGCCACATTGAAAAATAAAAACAAGTTGAATTTTGGTCTTATTACATATCAGAGACTGTTTATTTAATCATAAACACCTTTTTGTTCAAATAAAAGTTATTTGTTACATTTTGTAAACTGGCATAATTAAGTTTTTTGGCTGCCATTTTTTAAAAGTAAGAGATAGATAAAAAAATAAAATACAAAAAATGTTTGTTTTTAAAATACCTTTTACTTGATATAACATTATTTGCTATAAGTTGCTATTTAAGAATTTTGAGTTTTAGGCTTTTTTAAATTCTTCAATTTTGAGCATTTTTAAAATATTCAAAATCCATTGAAAAATGCCCGTACCACACGTTTTCTTAAAGAATAGCTCAATAATAAGCTTGGACAAAAATCTGGTGCTGTTCCGTATTGTAGTTAGGATAACACGGTATTTTATTTAAAAGTCCAATTTCAATACGTTTTGGTACACCCTGTACATACGGTTAAAGATAATTAACTTTTGATTGCGCCAAAATGTTCAAGGTAATTAGACCTTTAAAATGATGTATCACACAACCCATGTTTACATTTGAAAATTCCTCAAAAAGCACCCCTACCCCCCAAAAAGGGCCCTTTTGGGGCATTTTTCAAAATTGAAATTAATTTCATTGGATTCAGTGGAGCCAAATTAGGGGGAAATGAGAATGAAAAAGTGTTAAAGTAAGTTTGTAAGACAGCTATAAGTACTGCACGGGTGGTCTGACTCACCCCGTATATACACTTCTGGCTGATGTCAAGAAAGTTGCAATAGAAAATTCAGAAAACATCTATAACAGCTGATTTGATCAAACCTACACATTGGTAAGTACTTCTTGATATACTACACACTAAAACAGTTCCAACAAAGCCCAAGATTCCAAATTGTGTGCATTACATTTAGAATATCTGTTTGTAAAACATAAGAATGGGTTGGGTAACACCATCAATTTGCTTTAAATTTAAAGATACATTTTTTGAGGTTATGGCAATGAGTATTTTTGAGTGGTTAGTATTTGATTTTGTTGATGGATATGAGAAAGTTGCAACAACTTATTCTCTAACGCAATGAACCTCCTCTTCTGCGATTCCTTTATAAGAAACTAATTGACTAATTGTTGTATTTGAGTTAAGTTCTCGCAGAAAGCTTGCCATGTGTGAGATAGTCCCACGGGTTTGGATTCACCATTGTTCCTCGCACAAGCACCAACAGACCAATCAGAGTCCTTGCATTGTATTTATTTGTGAAATGTAGCTTGTAATTTAACTGTTACAATGACGGTATTAAATGTCGCATGTGTCATCAATTTTATCAGCCCAGTGAAAACGAAGACAGATCCCTTTTTCAACTTGGTAGTATTTTTTGTGTGTGATTGTTTCTATGTTTGTTACGAAGTTACAGACAAACACCTCTATGAAATCGTTATGGAATTTAGGAAATATGTTTTTTGCTACTAGATCGAACGATATTTGTCCAACATTGTTTATATTTTATTTTCAAAATGGAATAGTCGCTAAACAAAATGGTTAAAAAATATAGAAACAGGTGTTCCGAGACTTAAATTAAATGGTGTGAACGATGCAAAAAGATTGTTCATAAAAATTATAAAACAAACCAACTACATTTTAAATAGATTAATTTAAACTATTTTATAATATTTGTCTATAGGAAGTTTGTACCTATTTTACGCACCGCGAATCAAGTCCGTTGGGTAATTACCAATATGAAAGCCAGAGTAGTGAACAACTCTCAGGTCTAACACCCGATCGAGGCTACCGATGTCTCGCAATGCCAATAGAATTGCGTAAATAAGTAGTTTTATTATTTGTTTACGTAGTTATTGTTTTAACAATTTAAACATGTTTAGTCTAAGATAACATTACCATCATGTCAATACTGATATATTTATTTTGTAAACTTTTTTTACTTTTAGTAATTATTTCCCTTGTAGTAATAATAACCCAATAAAAAAAATATTAGTTTTTTACAATTTACAAGGAAAGATTTCTTTTTCATTTATTTAATTAGTTGCAAAATTTTGTTTTCGTTGAGAAATTTATGCTCTTTGTAACTGTATTGAACAATTATTTTTTTGAACTAGGATTTTTCCAAGCGCCTAAAATAAACGTAACTGCAGAAGAATCGCTGTGAAGCGTTGTCACAGCCGAAGATGTGTTTGCTAACCCGCCCGGTCCTTATTGCTTTCTGTCTACTGGTTCCTCCCTCAATGGACTTGACTCGACGTGGCTGTTTGTATAAGAAAAACATCCTTCTCATTTAATACTTTTTTGATGTTTCCATTTATATGAAGTAAAAAGTTTTACAGTTTTATTACAACATAAGAATTTAATCAATTATAATTTACGTAACTGATTTACTCCTTGATATTTCTAATCTAACCTAACCTAACCTACCCAACCTACCTAACCTAACCTAACCTAACCTAACCTAACCTAACCTAACCTAACCTAACCTAACCTAACCTAACCTAACCTAACCTAACCTAACCTAACCTACCTAACCTAACCTAACCTAACCTAACCTAACCTAACCTAACCTAATGTTCGTATATCATGCACGACATTTCGAGAATACGAATCATCTCCCGTTACAAATGATAAACATGGAACATGTGAAATGTTGAAAAAAGTGTTTCTTATTTCTCATGATTTGTTCTTTTATAATTGGTGGTTCACCTGATCACGCTTTGGTCGTGTTAGTTATTTTAACTGCTAAGGCCTAGCTTTAGCTGTGGATTTCTTTAATAGATTTTTATAGTTGTATTTTTTTAGTTTCAAACAAGGCTCTAAACTACTAGGTTATGTTGGTGTTTATCATATTTCTCATATTCTAGATTTATCACTTGATAACGGAAGTTGATTTACACTTTTGAAACGTCAGTAATAGTTTGTAAGTACAGATTGCTAATATATATTTTAACTTTATCAAGGCTTTAAACCGGAACTTATAAGCTCCTTAATTCATAGTTGTACTTCAAATACAATATTGTAAAAAATACTACAAAAAGAGCGTTAAATCACACCACCGCCCTAGAAGTTGACCTCCTATTTTCGATATTTCAATTTACCTCTTAGCTCCTCGAAAAATGGGGTAATAAAAATATAATCTACGCGCAAAATAAATTTCCTAATTTTGAATATTTATTTCCAATTTTTCATCATCAAGATAAAAATTAACAGGTTGACACTATAATATCATACAATACATTTACTTTTTAACAGTCATTAAAACCTCTTCTGACATATATTTTCAGTATCCAGGATCCCAACTTTACTATGATACTGACTGCAGTAGCTATTATTTGCAAAGTATATTAGCTGTTAAGATGTATAAGGTCATTCGTGATTTATAATTTGAAACATATGCTCACACTTGAGTGGTGAGCTCATCGCATCATTATAAACTTAAACTTCATTACCAGTGAACCCCATCCTCTTTATCTTTGTATATTTGTAATGTATGCAATGACGAAGAGAAATGTCTTCCAGGTGAAAGTATGTCCTTGACTGTGATAGACACATTCAACTCTTCATTTCTTTTGCTAAACGATCACGAATGTGACAGGCAATTCTTTCCTCTCCCTAAGGATTCTCATTATCATTCAAATAGATTTTATTGATATTATCATTAATGCATTTAAATTAACTTAATTGATATTATTAGTAATATCTTCTGAACTTCATGCTTGGAGGATGTATTTAACAAGCATTTTAATTGAGTTACCAAGACTGTTTACAGTTATTAATTTGTTGTATAGTTAGTTGCATATACAGTGTGTGACAGGAAAAGCTCTTAATATGAGCTACCTACAGAGAGGTACAAAAGTTTACAAAACGTGATTTTTCTCAACTTTTAAAATGTACCATTATTATAATTTTTACATATTCTAATAGGTCAATTTAAGATACTTAAAAATACTGTTTAATATATTTTTAATAACAACCTAGTTATGATTTTTTAGTAATTGCAATTTTGTAAATAAAATATCAAACGTTCTCTGCACGGTTATTTGTGATGTAAAGTGAACCAAGATGTATTGAAAATTACGTATCTACAGTGTGTTCTAAAAATAAATAAGTAAGCCTCCACATTTTTTAATTACAGAAAACAAAATATAAGATTATCAATTATACTTAATAATTATCTTGAAGTATTTGGCCGTTTCAATATTTTTTTACACACACTGTATATACAAAGTGAGTTATAATGGCAGTAGATTTCAGGGACACTAAAATAGACAAAACATTTCCTATAAGCTATGTTTTCCATTTGTCGTTAAGTTCGTGTTTTGTAAAAATTTACAATTTTCAAAATGGACAAGTTATTGAGTCCACATTAAGTATACACATTTTTTTTTTTACTAACTGACGAACCAAAAAAAACCTGACATTCAATTTATCCAAAATCTAGGGAAGTGTAAGCTTAAAACTAATAAAACATAAATAATAACAAGAAGAAATTATAGATTAGATGTTGTATTTCTCAAATTTTTGATGTATAATATTAAATTATGTTTTTTGTAGATCAAAAAGTAGCCTAAGCCCTATATCATTTTCTCAACAATGATAAATATTTTTAAGTATTGAGCCATTCAAACCCAAATTTGGAAAAAAAATATCGTATTATTATGTTTATTTTATGATATCATTATTGGTATACTAAGTTTCAAACTATAATCCATTCCAATAGTTTTCTTGTTGACACAAATCTACTGCAAACTCCGTCAGTGCATGGTGAAGATTGTGTTTTGTACCATTCAATGTTTTATGTTTGTATACGACCAAACGAAATGGTGAAAACACCTTTTATCACTGAAGATGACGTTTTAACACCGAAACCGGTAGTTTGTATATAAAAAAACAAAAACGGAAAGAAAAGATTGTTGACAAACCTAATAAGGTAATATCTAATTCATAATACAACAATTTACATAATCTTGCTGTCTAAACAACTAAATCATGTTTATTAAAAATAACATTAATAATCAAATACAATGTGATTATAACACCATTTTGCCATTTTGAAGCCAAATAAACAGACAAATATAGAAAAAGCTCCAAAATTATACAAAAAAAAAAAAATAAAGTTAAAATTTTTTTGTTAAAAAAAAAAAATAAAGTCTCGTCACTTTTTCTTTTTTTCTTGTTTCTTCATCATTGACTTATTTAAAAAGGAATAAAATAAAACAAAAACCCTCAAATACTCAGTTAGGTGTCAGAGTCAAATACCAGTGTGAGGGTCAAAAGAGACCTGTTAACATGAAAAAGACGTAGATTCAGCTAAGTTCCCTCGGGATTGATATTAAACTTTTACCAGAAAAAACACCAAGACTTTGTTTTATATGTTTTCAAAACGGGGGGAGTTTAAAAATTTTAACGATATATATATATATATATATATATCAAAAAATGTTGGTTAAAAAATTAAAATATATTAACTTTTTAATGATGAGTATGACGGCATCGATATTTTTATAAAGGATAACTCAATTATTGGTAAAATAAATATTCCTTCAACTTAACTACAAGACGCAACCATACCCACCACCGACATCGCTTAAATTATAATGTGAATGATATGCATTATCTATTCTCAATTAAGTGTCATATTGTTAATAAAATGTTATACCTCATGAGTAAAGAACACTGTATTAAGGGTGAAGATTTTTAAAAATTAATTACGTTTATGGGCACAATTTAAATTGTATGGTGAGAATTAAATTTATTGTTTAATTTCAATTCTGTCGTTCAACAAAATACTAAAATTAAAACTTGTTAAAGATCACCTCCTAAATTTAAAAATTGTCGGAAACACAATTCAAATATTAACAAACAATAAGTTTAAAGTGGGAAGGACTAGTTCATTTTTAGCTATCTTACCACACTTACGTCAACAGCCGCCATTTTAGTTACTCATTTTTCTTTTCTCATTAAACCTTTTACAATGGTGTATCACGTGACCATATAACTAATTTTAAATTGTTGACTTACTCCCTGCCACACCCTCTCACCTTCAAAAATGAGACACGTGTGCACATAGAAACAACCCTTCACCACAAAAAAGTTTACTGCAAGTTATAAATAACTTAATTAAAAACACAGTTGAAAGAAGCTGACGTTTCTTTTCAATCTAACATTATATAACAGTAAACACTATAACAGCCTGGATTAATGTACTTACTCAGTCCAGTCATAGATTAAAAAGTTAGCAGATACTCTAAACGTTATGCCCAGAAGTTTTTCTTTTAGGACTTGTAGGAAATATTATTTCTATTGGTGTATCAAGGAGTCAACCAGAAGGGTAAGTTCGGTTAAAACAGTTGTAACACGGGTTTTCTGATCTTCGTAATTGTGTATAACATTACTTTCTTGAAGTCGGCTATGCTTTAATGAATCTTATAGATTTGGATATAATAAAAAGTCTCGCTTCGCTTCTGTTTATGTCTCTGCCCTAGTGAGCTTCGAAGTTTTAAATAACCTCCACTTTCTACGGTCGGTGACTCGGCCTCATAAATATATTACAAATACATTTTCTTGAGAAGTCAAGATACGAAATTACATTGAGAGGTTGATACCTTTACATGTAGAATTGCAATATAAAATTTTCTCTAATTCAGTGTATTAGATTTTCTATTCGATTTATTACAATTTCATTGAAGTTAAAGAGAATAAATCTCGAACACAAGATCTCACAAAAAATACGTTTACTTAATCAAAGACGTTTCAACGACAAAGTAGTCATCTTCAGTGATACATGAGCTATAATAACTAAACTATAACTTTATAAAAAGCTGTGTATCACTGATGATGGCGACTTTATAGTTGAAACGTGTTTGTATAAGTAAACGTAATTTTTGTGAAATATTGTGTTCGAGTTTTATTTTATCTAATATTATCCCACAAATGAAGATCAATATTTTATACAGTCATTAGGGTTTTTATGGACGCACTCCCACATACCAAATTTAGTGTTTCTTATTTTTATGTGACCGCAATTGTACTGGTGTAGTGACGGCATTGACTGCAACGAAGATAGAACTGCATGTCAAAATATCTTTCTGGTTTCTGAGTCCATGAAATGTAAAGTTCAGTTATAAAATGGAGGTCGCATTATTCTGGGATTAACAAACTTACCCTATACTTTGTAAACAGGGGTAAGTAATAGTGGCAAATTACCCCCCATTATGAAGATATGGACACATGTATAGTGTCTCAAGTTTTTACCAAGAAGAACGCAATAATATAGTGAAGCTATCGCAAATAACACATCGTTTTCACCTGCAAACTAAACGTTCAATACGGACAGGACATATTAGTGTTGTCATTTCTATTTTACGAGGTGTAAGCCAGGTAGATGATATACAACAGAGCACATTACAATACAATGGGACACAAACCACCAGTGTCATTTGTCACTATTAATGTCAATGCATGACAAGAAAAAACGTCATTAAGGATAATTTGATATGTGCAGGAAAAAAATGATGAATAACTTTCTTCGTTCCATGATGAATAATTAATCATGACCTCTTCAGCGAGGAAGTGTACTTTAGAAATTTAAACATTATATTATTAGATGTGCAGTGATCAGTTCATTTGACGTTAAGGAAGGCAATGGGTGTGACTTTGTTTAAGATACAGTTTCTCTTACTGTGATCAATATTTTTCGGTTGTTAAATGCTGAAATTAAATGGAATAAATGGTGGACACTAAATTTTGTCGCAGCCATCCGGATAATAAATGCTGAACCTATATAACATCTGTCACGATCTATCAAAAATTAAATCTGTAATAATTTTACGCGAAGAATAATAAAACCATACGAAATTTTCAGTTAGCTTTACTATATTTTTTAGCGAGGAATGAGAAAATAATATATGTGTATTTTTTCATTGATAACACAATTATTAACGTTAAAATGACATAACACAGACTAAATAGGATAAGTTTTTTTTTTGTATGGAATAATGATGCAATATATATTTTCTTGTTTTAAAACAAAAAATATAAATGATTTTTCATATTGACTAATGGGCTATTTTATACATTTTTTTAGATATCGACTTTGAACATGTAGACCAAATAGACTAATTTTTTTTTTTTTTAGTGTGGAATGAAAATGAAATAATATATATTTTCTTCTTTTAAAACACAAATTGGTCTCATTCAAATGATTATGGACGTTCTGACCAATTACTGTACGTTATGATTATTATGTAATAATTAATTATGACCAATTTAGGCTAATTTTTTCTTTTTTTATAGTGTGGAATAAATGTAATATTATATAGTATATATTAAAACAAAAGCTAGTAACCTTCAAATGACTTTGAACATTTAGATCGAAAAGCTACTTTTTTTTTCTTTTTTTATAGTGTGAAATTAAATACTATATATATATATATATATATATATATATATATATATATATAACACAAATTAGTATCTTTCAAATGACTTTGAATAATATAGAAACAAATAAAAGTAATAATACCATTTAATTCGTGTTCAATACTAAATAACCTGTGTCTGTAACAAGATTCGTCAATGTTTGACGTTTGAAACATGTTAACTAATCTCAATTGAAATAACACCAAATATTTAATCAAACTATCTTCGCTTATGATATAAACTCGTCTGAAATGCAAGTCAAATTAGGCTGTAATTTTGTTCTAGTTCCGATTTTGCAGATTGGTTTGAGCCGTTTATATTTATATTTCACTAAAAATTGGATCGGTTGGTTAAAATCGGTTTTAAATAATTAAAACACCTTTTTGAACAACCGATTTATTTTATTGTTTTTTTACTGATAATTTCTAAAATAAACTTTTTGTAAGATGGAGACCATTATGTTTTATTTTGAATTCTTGAAGAAAATGATCGTAAAAACGAAAAATAGTTTTGTTACTTTGGGATGTAGACATAATCAATTAGCCAATTCGTTTGTTTGGGTACTTACATTTTAATTAATTTTGCAAAGAACCTAATTCTTAAATAACTTAATGATGTGTCGATGATTTTGGTCGTCACCACCTATTATTGTTATTATTATTATTAAGACTGGGGAGAGTGTTATAAAGACGCCTCCTGCACTGCGACCTAATTAGATCTTTTGTGCCCCCCTCTTGTTGGACTCAGGAGAGATCTATGTCTTTGACAAAATTGATCAAACCCCTGGTCGGGATGTTTAGTAATTCTTCTTCCGAAATGAAGATAAATTCTAGAAATTTATGTCTTTTTAGGCATACAGCCGGGCACTCCATGATGATGTGTTCCATGCGTTCCACCTCTTCACCACAGTACCTGCAAGTATCATCATCCACCATCATCTTACTGTGATACCTGCAATGGATATGTCCTGTTAGTATACCAAAGAGGAGTTTTAGCTCTCTTCTGCTTAGGTTTAGCACCTTCCTTCTATTAGGGCTAAGGAAACTAACGAACATACAAATGAAATTTGTGGAGTTAAAACAAAAACTCCTTTCACTAGGTTAGTAAAACAAGTACGTTTAATATTTTAATATTTCTCAGTTAAATAAATAATCTTCTATTGTGGGAGAAAGGCTGGGACTGCTAAGGTGTACAGTTTTGAGTCCATTTGCTGACGTTGGACTTTCTGCGAGTATTACTTCCTACTCCGACTTCATCTGTCCAACGAGCGTAAAGTAAAGACTTTAAGAGAAAATAAAATTTTCATCTTAACCTGAAAGCCTCCTCCACACTAAGCCTCCAACTTGTCTCTCTGTCACTAGTCTTCTCCATCATTTAATTTCCATAACCCTAAAGATTGTTCAACTTCAACCATACAAGTCTTGGTGCCCTTTCTTCTATGCTGAAGCACTTCTCTAGGTATTCTTATGCGCATTCGATTTTCCGCCATTCTGTCCACAATTCCAAATTACTTTATTTTCCGACTTTTCACAAATCGTACAACATCCTAAACATTAATAACTCATCCAGCTCTGGAGATCTCTATATATCTTAATACAGTATGACATCTTAAATAACTATGTTTTCTCATCTATTATTTTCAAAGTCCAAAACTCTAAACCAAAGGTGACGTATTTCTTAACATTTATCTACATAATATGCACGTTTCTGTTCTGGCTACTATAGTTTTCCTATGTTCAAGACATCATCATTAAATCATCCCCCCCCAAATAACTAAAACAATAAATTCTTTCAAAACTCATTTCTCCAAGTGTGAAGTCAATCCTTGCTATTTTTATCACCGAGCAACTTTTGAATGTAGTTAGTAGTTTTCTAAACACAAGGTATTGTAAAACGTAAAGACGAAATATTACACCAGCAATGAGTGATATCAGCTTTTCACACATTACATTAGCATAATAAACTATATCAACTAAGTAGGCAAGGAAATGTCTTGCTTCCGTCCCACTTCAGAATCATAATTATATAAAGTCACTTTACTGCTTTTCTTTGTTTCTGGAAGTGTGTTTACCTCACACGTACTGTGATAACAACTCTTCCTATAACTGAACTCTTTTAGTAAAGTGCGAATACATGTTCAAAACAATCGAAAAGAGAGTCAAAGTATTATTTTACTGTTTCCTTATGATAGCGTTTCGGCAGATTCACGTGTACATTTATTTTTTGGATATTTTAGTTTAGTTTTAAATAAAGTAAAATATATTACCAATAAAGTTCGAGTGAAAAGAAAAGATAAACACAATTTGAGCAGTTTATACTTGAAGATAAAATGTATTAAAAATGTAGCCTCCATGACACTAAAAAAGTATTGGTTGTAATGTTAAAAAAAGTTGCTTTAAAAACTTAATTACTCAAAATGGCGCCTACAAATTTATTTCAAAATGTTGCTGCAATGTAAAAATTAAGGTTCCTAACCAAAGTTTTAAATCAAAGAAAATTATTTTTCAGGGTTAATGGGCAAAAACCAAATAAACCTTGTCTGCCATCTTAAACTCAGTTACCGGTACGACAGATATGTTTACACTTTGTACGAATTTATGACACAAACCATTCACGTTTAAACTTTACTTAATTTTAAAAACATCTCCAACATATTTTTATAAGTCTAAGACCATGGTTAATTCTACTCTTTTTTTTTTTTACTGACAACTAAAAACTCACATTTTTGGAGATATATAATTGTGCATGTTTTGCACTTGGTTTTGCGTTTAAAATAGCTTTTAGAATATTTTAGCATAGTTGATTCACTTTTAAAATATTTGGTAAAAAAATCACATTATTCTAATGATAGAGGATGGAATAAGGAATCTTGTTAGTCAAAGGATTAGGGTGCCAGAGACGCGACGGGAGCAGCAATATAAGTACCTCAAGCTGAGACGCTGCGCTCTTGAGTCTCACAAAGCAAGTACTACCGTCATACGTATAACTTAATTACACATTACTCAGTCTCGTGAAGATCTTACACGTAGAATGAAGAAAAATATATATTATTCCACAATATAAGTAAACTGTAAACTTTCATGTTCATTTTTATTATTGTTACTATTTCTGGCAAGTTGGGAACCCAAAACAAAATTGCAAGTTAAAGAAAATTATCGATCAGGAACAATGGTTAAATAATGAAAAATTACTTTCACTGCTGCTATTAGTTAAATTAAATACATTTTAGTTTAGAAGGAGCTTCTGGTACAAGCTATGCAAGTTTAAGTATTTATACTAACTTATCTCTCTCTCCAAAAATACATTGAACAAAAATCAGGAATAATTAAAATTACAATTTGTTGTTTTTGTATAATTTCTACCTTAAATACATTTTTATTAAATTTGGTATATCGAGAGGTGTTGTTTTTTCAATGACAAAAACACAAAATTTCATCGCTAATTGTCATCTCTTCCAAAATGTCTGTTTTGGAATTATTTGTAAAATAAAAGGGCCATTTGCTTACACGATTTAGTTTTCGTAGGCATATTAGGGAGGGTTATTTTTATAAAATCGAAGTCTTTTAAGCGACCTAGCGCCAACATATTGATTTCTTTATCAAATTTCTACATAATCTTAAACGGAATAACTTCTAGCTTTATTTTATTTTTGGTTACCGGTATATTTTCCCTACATATGGCACAATACGAAGGATATAAATGTAAAGTTATATATATATATATATATATATATATATATATATATATATATATATATATAGGATTTATCATCTTGTCTTGTTTTAACTGCTATTTACAAACATGCGTACTTACACGCGCGTGAAATTATAAGGGTCCATGGTTCTAGGGAATCTAAAAAAGACCTAGTTTTTACAATCGGCAATATTGATTTCATTCATATTTTGGTGAAATGTGAAGATTAATAGCCCCAAACGGGGCACAAAATCATGTAAAAACAAATTATGAATATTTTAGAAATAAATTACAAAAAGATAACAATAACTGCAAGTGAAACAATTTTAATATAATTTGGTTGAACTGATGGCACAAAATTGGACTCTAAAAGGTTTGTAAATATCTTAACAAATTTGTAAACGTTTATAGAGATTGCAATACTAACTCATTGTTGAGTTGATTATCCTAAAATCAAATTGATTTTATTGCTATTTTAATCAGTCAGCTGTAATTCAATTTGTACAATTGGTTGCTATAAAGAATGTTGAAATGGTTTAATTCTCATGAAATCGACACCCTAAAAGTTATTTTAAGGCTTAGTGTTTTGAAATATGTGATAAATACGAATTTTTTTACGCAGATAGAAATTTAAAAATCTGCTCTCGTCAGACCGACATAGTGTCCAATTCTATTTCAACCCTTTACCAAAAGCAAACATTATTACAACGATATAAAAATCATACGAACGAAAACTATGCGAACTCCTTGAATTAGAATATTTTACCGAAAGAAGTCACCAGAGCGAGCCACTAATTTTCATATTTGTAGCTTCCGGAGAAATTAGACAGCTGATCTCGTAATGTATTTAGCTTTCCTACTTTACGTAATAAGCTATTAGGTTGAAATGGTAATTTACAAGGTTTGATAATTGTTCCTCACACATGGGTGGGTAGCTTATACAATGTAAAAAATGGTGAAAAAATATTGCATGAACATTCCTAGATTCTTCTACAAAATCAAACACTCCTTAAGAGTGTCTTTATTCAAACAAATCGTTAGGAAAAAAAACGTTTTATTACGGAGTTTTTACAAATTTGTTTATTACGTGAGGAAAGTTATATAGAAAGGATTCCCTTTTTAGTGTTTATGAAATCTTTATTCTTTTTATGACGGAAGATATTTAATTAGGGTGTAAATTTTCTCAGCTTGTGCAATACACTCGTCCTGAAAGTAAATTATATGAGTTTAAAATCGAGTTTTTAGTGACAACTGTCAAAATTCTCTTTTCTTGTTAATTATTCCTGAACCATAATCTTATTTTACTTGCGATTTTCCACACGGATTCGAATCATTAGCTTTCACATTTCACCAACATTGAAATAAACCGGTAAGCTCGTTTTTATTTAAATTGGGTCTTTTACAACAGACAAATCGTAGATTTTTTGTTTTTTAAGAACAATTCTCAAAGCAGTATATTTGCAGAGATGAAGACCAATACGTTTTGTTAAGGTTTATGGAAGCTGTATTTAAGCACAGTGTTATTAAAATCGTTGGAGCCAATTTTGAGAAAATTATATTTTTTTGGTACAGAAAAAATCCACATATTAGGCTAAATTTGCGAAATACTAATTTTATAAATAATATTGTTCCACTATTTTGTACTGTAGAACATTGAACACAACAAACACGATACTGACCTCCGCTTTAGAATCAGGAAACCTAAAACAACGTCCCTTAAAAACAAAACGTCATAGATTTTTTTTCGCCCATTACGTAACTTTCTCTCAACTTTTAACAAAAGTAATATTAAATGGTGACAAATAGCAAGCATAGATAGTGTGAGAGTTTCAATAGTGTAATGTCTATAATGTTAATATTATAAATCCGTCAATATATTTCTTAATAAATCAATCTAATGAAAGCTATTTATTCACACTTTAATCTTTCAACAAGCTAGAAACACTTCAGAAGGTCATGTTTCTATTGACGCGGTTAACAACTTGTCGTTACATAATGATAAAAATACTTTCTACCCACAAATGTTTTGTGTGATGTAATTGTTGCATTTTTTTCCATTAGAGGGTTTAATTTGGACGTGATGGACGGACATGTCAATTCGTGCGGCATTGTTACCGGTAATTTGTTAGCACTATGATTCAATGTTTACGTGTTAATTGCACACTTCCTTATCCGTTAAATCTTCTCCAAGCGATGTTTAGGAACCTATTATTATAAACAAGTTTCCTTTCTAGTAAAATCTTTCTTAGGTAGTGAACACAATCTCAAGTATTCTCTATAGTATATATAACGTAAATGGTGTAATGATTGCACAAACTTTCTCACCCAATCATCTCTAAAAGCAAATAAGAAGGAAACAAAATTAATCGTCAAGAAAAATGTTAGAAGGTTGTCGTCAGGCAGGAAGTGAAATAAATATTTACATATTTAAATAACGCCTAAACTCGCTACGCTTGTGTGATGAATCTAAAGCGTAAAATAACATTTAACAAATGAATGAAATCACATTATCCAAAATAACCACTTTATTTGTGACGACGTTTCAATGACTAACTCATCATTCTCAGTTTTTAGATGAACACTAACCCTTCTAACTAAAATATTGTGTATAATTGTTTTTTTTTTATTCAAGGTAATTGAAGTTTCCACAAGCGTAGCTCATTACAGTGATCTAATTGCATTTTTATTAAAACCGAGCTTTCATTGACTGCGATTAAAGTTTGTTTTAGTTTTTTGCAAATTATTTCTGATCTATAATATTTTTTTAGTTGAAATTTTGTACACAAATTAGAGTCAATAATCTTCACATTTAACTAAAATATGAAATGTTATCGGTTGAGAACATTTTGAGAAATTACATACTTTATTACAGCCTCATGGGAGATTTGTGTATTTTTTAAAAATAACTAATGAAAAGTAAATTTTTAGAGAGATGGAGACAGGTAAATTATTCTAGTTTTTAGAGGTGACACTTCAGAAACATTTGATATAAATCTTAGTAAGAGATTTTTATAAAATTGTAACTTATGTTTTTTTTTCCTTATGATTTATATAAGGAAAATTTTACAACAAATGACCAAAGTATACCAAATTTGATTAAAATTGTTTCAGGATTATGATATAGAGAACATACGTTATATGGCAGACTGACATCATTCAAATATAATAATCAAGCGTGTGCTAAAATCACACGAGTTAAGTTTCGTAGACGTATAGGGGGCCAATAATTTTCATAAAATCGAAGATTTTTAAACAGCCACCTTAGTGTCAACATATTAATTTCTTCACCAATTAAACGTACATATTCGTAATAAAAATAACATCTACTTTTATTTGGAACTTCGCATGTAATATTTCCAAAAAATATTTGTTTCAACACGATAGTTTTTGCCCCATAACTACCCTAATATCATTTTTTGTCACCGCTGAATTTATCCTGTATGTGGGACAATACAATGTAAAGTTAAAAATATAATACTTAAAGTCTTGTCTGTGTAAACTGGTTGGGACTTACAGACAGACAAGCGCTTGAAATTATCTTTGGTAAAATATCCTTAGTTCACCAACGGATCCTAATAAAGAGAAATAAATGAAAATCCAATCCATCTTTTAAAAACTATTGTATTGTTTGTCTCGCATCTCACAAAACTTTTAAAATTTATTCGCTAAACATTTCTCATTCTGTGGTTTAATTAAGTTGTATTCGGTATAAAAAAATTACTTTATATGATTTAGCACTTCAATTTAATTTCAAATCCAAATAATATTCAGATTTGTAGGTTACGCTGTGATCAAGTTAGAAAAGCTGGGGGCGTGATGATATCTGACACGTTCAATTTGGCCTATCATAAACATTAATTTTTTCGTCAAATAAACATACTTATTTCAAATCAGAATAACTTCTAGTTTTATTTGATACGCCACACACAAAATTTAAAATAAAAATTCAACTCGATAATTTTTGCCCTAACTATCCCAAGGTTATGTTTTTGTTACCATTATGTTTTTTGTATAGTTGGAGAATACAAAGAATATAAATTCAAAATTTGAAATATAGTCCTGTCCTTGTAGACGGATCACGACTTACAGATAGATAAATGGAGAAATGCTCCAGTGAAATTATAAGGGTCCTTGGTTTTATCTACGGACGCTGAAAATATGTTTGTCTACAGTTGTTGACAAAGTGGTTAAATTAGTTTGCAAAACAGCTGATTTCTCAACAGTTTCACTTTGCCCACTACTTTGCTCACTCCAAATGGCAACCAAACAAAACGAAATTTAGGTTAAGTTTATTTGCAATTGATTTATAATATACAGGAAATGTCCCGTATGTAGGTTAGATTAATTATTACATGTAAAATAACATAAATAAACAACAAAACAACGTTTTAAAGTATGTTGAAAAAAGAAGATGGTTAAATTCATGAAGATGATTGACAGTGTATGTACACTGAGAGTATTTTTCGTTTGCCAAGTTTTGAAGTTGGCAATCCCGTTTCCTCAACAATACACCCAAGTTATTTGTAATATTTACAAATAACCTCAGCTTTGACGTGAGAACTTCTACTCAGTGTTGATGTGTTGTTTAGCACTACTGCTATATTTTCTGTAGTTTTAAAATATGGACAGTTCAGATTTTAAAATTATCTGAAAAATAAGAAAAATGCGGTTATTAAAGATCGAATTGTAATTGATTGTTTGTTTGAACACTATTGTATTAAATTAATGTTTTATTAAATTGTGTTACTGCTGAAGTATGTTTTTTATTTGTCACAAAATAACAACTGTATACAAAGTATAATGTGCAATTCGTGAGCAAAGTGTCTTTTTTAAACTCGATAAAATTGACGCATTCGGCAAGCCTCGTGCGTCAACATTTTTCTCTCGTTTAAAAAAGTGCCACTTTGCTCACTAGTTGCACAAATAACTATTGTGCACTTAGTGGATCTAAGAATACATGTATCAAAAACCTCAACGTTGATTTTTTGACCTATTTTCTTCTACACTACGTGAGAATGAATTCATTCATTAAAAAATTGAAAATAATTCTTTTTAAAATATAGTGACAAAATATGAAACCGTTAATATCTAAAGCGTTACCTTACTAACTTTATAAAATAACACTCGAATTTAGGTTGGAATAACACGTTCTAACTAAAACAATGATTTTTGTATGTTGCGTTAGCCAGGACTTTAATCTATGAAACTTTTCATTCATACAAATACACTTTAAAAAAAAGAAGAAATCTTTAAGAAATTAAACGATTTTTAACTTTACATTGGTCCCCTGCTATCTTTCAAATTACTCAAAAAACTCAATAAAATATAACGGGAGGAAACGGTGTAGTTAACACATAAGGACCCTTCAAACTTAACTGAATGTTAATTTATAAACAGCTGACTTCAACTAATTTAATTTTAATCTGAGGTTATGTTTACATTGTTAAATAAAACGATAAAATCCTAAACTTATGAATAATTACACAAACAAAGCTGCGTGTTCAACTTTGTAACAGCGAGTAATGTTATGAATAAAATCTACTTTCTTTAACACATTTTTAATATCGTCTAAAAATCGGTTGAGTCATTCTGACTAAGACTAAAGTTTGTCGAGTCATCACGGACTCTCACCACGATAATGCTCTCGTTATGTATCTAAATACATTCTGACACTGATCCAAAACTGAAGCGTAATTTGTTGTTTAAACAAAATATATTTTTCTAGAGTTACTCTATGGACTTTCACTTCTACAATTGCTCTATGCACTTTTCACTTTCGATCTCTTGTGTACAGGAACTCTATCGTTCTTCTAGCTTCCGACACGCGAACTTAAATTGATGTAAATGTATAAATTGTATTAGAAAGTATTTCTGATTTGAAAAAGGAATCTTTTTACACACGGTTTGTTTTCTGAGCGAAGGTAGGTTTTGTTTTAATTCAATCATGGACATTTCTTATTTTTTGTTTTGTTAAACAGTTACTGTCAAACATGTTTACAAAACGTTATGTAATTTCAGAATAAAATTCTTCTTAACAGTTTCATTACCTTTAATGATTTTACTTTCTCACTTATACGCAGTTTCGAAAACGTAATGTAATGGGTCAAACAATTGATTTAGATATTTTTGGGCTATATCTGTTTTTGATGCTCCAAGTCCAATTTTTTTTTTTGAAATTATGACTGTCTTGTGCAGTGCTCTACAGACAAAACGCGTGGACCAATCAAATTTGGTACATTTTTGTATATATAACCTAACCTAACCTAACCTAACCTAACCTAACCTAACAATTGATTTAGATATTTTTACGCTATATCTGTTTTTGATGCTCCAAGTCCAATTTTTTTTTTGAAATTATGACTGTCTTGTGCAGTGCTCTGCAGACAAAACGCGTGGACCAATCAAATTTGGTACATTTTTGTATATATAACCTAACCTAACCTAACCTAACCTAACCTAACCTAACCTAATCAAATTTGGTACATTTTTGTATATATAACCTAACCTAACCTAACCTAACCTAACCTAACCTAACCTAACCTAACCTAACCTAATCTAACCTAACCTAACCTAACCTAACCTAACCTAACCTAACCTAGCCTAACCTAACCTAACCTAACCTAACCTAACCTAACCTAACCTAACTTTTTTTATAACTATTAATTTCGAGTATATGAAATAAAGGAAACAATTGACAATTACTATCATCACATAACTTGTGCTCATGACATTCTTTGAGGAGACAAAAAACCATACCCACCTGTTATCATTTCTTCAAAATGCTGTTATAAAATATGTAATACTTCAAAATATACAAACTTATTTATTTAAAATTTTAGTAAAATGTGAAGATTAATGACCCAAAAGTTCAAATAAAAATAAATTTACTGCCAAAACATTATCTTTATTTGAGCAATTTTAGAATTTGAATAATTCGAGGGCTCGTTGTCTTTCTTTTATATTGTTATCTTCCTTTTTTATAAGGCGATGATGACCAAGAGATTTTTTTGCTGTTAAGCAACGAGGGAAAATTAACGATATTTGTTTTTGAACAAGGTTATTTTTAACTTCATTTACCAATTTAAATGTTGGCCGCTCAAAACAGTACAGGCTTGGCATTGCCTGTGAATAAATCGCACTATTCCATGCATTATATAATGGTGTGAACGACACATAACGAGCAATCATACGGAAAAACTTCAAAATGACGAATTAAATATGAACTATTCTCAAAAACCATCATTTAGGAATATAGAAACAAACTTGTTTCTTTCATTATTCGAATGATTTATTGGATTAACCGAAATCAAACATTTTGTTCATATGTACTGTAACGTTGAGAAGCCCTAAGTAAAAGCTTTGTCCAATTCAAAATGTTTAAACCTTGTCAGTTAGAAATAAATGTCAAACATAAACGTCACTCCAACACATAATAAATTTTGTTAAAGGATTTCTAAGGAAACAATACTTCGAAACTACAAAATTATTGAAAGGGCGAGGGCAGCGTGACAAATTAAATAGGAAGAGTTGAGTTATGTAATGTGACAACATGGGAAATTAGAAAGTTTGTGTACGCCCAAGTTAACAAAGGAAAAAGAGACAAAAAACTAGGCAGAGGTACGTTGAACTCAGCTAAGAAACAAGAATTAACGAACTTTGAAAGACGGTTAGAGTTTGAAAAATCAAATCCAACCAACCAAAAAGAAGCGTCATCCAGAAATAAGCGAAGAAGGGGTAAAACGGGAAAACTCTGCGTAAGAATTCAAAAATCAAAAAAAAGCAGTGAAGAACGAGCGTCGCAAGGGAGAGGAACTAGGAACAGGGCGAAGTTCGCCAAATCGTCGTAAAGTGAAGAAAAGTTTTAAGTCATCGAATTATATTAAAATCATCGTAAAGTTAAAGAAGAGTTTTGATTAATTGACCAAGAATTCAAGCAACAGAGTGAGGTAGTTCAAGCTTCGAGATCGTCAAAGTGCCTATAAATTGGATTAAGTTTCTTGTGATATCTGCCATAAGTTCGAGGGATCATCTCACCTGTAAAACTCCAAGAAGACATCATTCCATGCTACTGAACCACGATAAGTTATCTGATTAGTTATTGTAGTTTTTACTTCAGGTTACCAAAGAAACCACGCCCCACTTTAAATAAAATCTGAGCTAGGCCGAGAGCCATTTAAACTTAAATTTTCAAAGAGCAATCAAAGTAACTTCATTATATAATTGGTAAATTATACCTGGCGCCCAACAAATCAATAAAACAATTGAGATATTAAAATATAAAGACTAAATTAAATTTACAATTAATGATACGATTTTGATGCACCTAATAATAATAAAATTGCTATGTTCTAGAATTAAGTATTTCATTGTGTTATAAATGTTTATGTCTAGTTTAAGTTGAATGGATGAGATTTAGTGATAAGATGAATAAATTTGAATACTCATATGTGCATCAATTAATTTGAAGATTTAATTAATTCAACTGTTATATATTGGCACCCAACTTTAGGTGCAAATTGTATTTTAAAGAATAAATAAATTAAATATGATAACGTAGTTGTGTTTTAATCAAAGTAATTAATTAAAAATAAATAACAAAGGTTATAATTGGCGTCCAACTCGTGGTTTAATTAAAATTAAAATTTAGTTCACGTGGTGTAACCTGAAGGTAGCATTATAAGATAAGAGACAGAAAGACTATTAGATATAATTAATTTAATGTTAAGACGTAGTAATAGGATAAAAAATTATAAAAAGATGGCAAATAACCAAATAACAATGGGGTTTGATGAGGAGATTAATAATCAAATGGGGATAGAATCAGAAATGGATAGAGCTATAGGGATTAATAATAGTGAAAGTAATACTAATGAGGGTAATAATTCAGGGGAGAGTGAAAATTTAAAGGTGTATGGGACCCCAACGGTAGGATTAAACGAATTAATCGAAATCCTTAATAAAAAATTTGATGAAAGTAATAAAAATGCGGAAATCCTAAAAACAAGCATCGATAAAAAATTTGAAGAAAGTAGTAAAAATGCGGAAGCCCTTAATAAAAAGAATTTCGAAGAAATTAATAAAAATGCGGAAATCCTAAAAACAAGCATCGATAAAAAATTTGAAGAAAGTAGTAAAAATGCGGAAGCCCTTAATAAAAAGAATTTCGAAGAAATTAATAAAAATGCGGAAATTCTAAAAGCAAGCATCGATAAAAAATTCGCAGAACAAAATAAAAAGCTCGAGGAAAATAATAAAAAATTAGAAGAACTTAGTGGCAATGTTAGTCAAAATGCGGAGACAATGGACCGAAAATTTAATGAATTTGCGGAGAGATTCGAGAACAAGCTCGAAGAAATTAAATTAAGATCGGATACCACAGCCGAGACAATTAGGACGGAAATGAATGATAAATTAAATAAAATTGAAGAAAATTTCACCGATAAATTAGGTAATAGGTGCGAAGATTTAAGAGAAAATTTAAAAGAAATTGCAAGTAAAGTCGTGGAAGTAGAAAAGGATGTGCAAGAGAGCATTAAAGAAATCGAAATCACCGTAAACAAAAATTTAACTGAAAATCAAATTAACGTAGACGCTCAGATTGATAAGGTAAAGGAAAGTCAAGCTAGATCTAATAATAAAATTCTAGAAATCGAATCACAATGCCAAGAAAATTCACAAAAAATTAACCAATATCAGAAACAAACGGACGAAATGAAAAATAAAGTGACAGAAGTAGATGAAAGATTAAGTAATTTAAAAACAAGGGATGGTATCATAATAAGGGAACCAGAGATAAGGGATATTAGTTTTACAGGAAAAGAAAGATTCCCAATGCAATTTTTAAGGATCATAAAAGAAGTTAGCGTTAGTTACACACATCAAGGGAACATGTATTGGTTAGATAGATATTTAAAAGATGAAGCATGTGTATGGTGGTTTCTACACCGTAGGGAAGTTAAAAACTTCGAAGATTTTGAAAAAATATTTATGGATAAATATTTTAACGAAATGATACAAGCAAACATCCGAGACAGGTTGGAATTCGGAAAGTTTAAAGGAAAAATTGGGGATGAAGCTATCACATATGTGGAGAACATGATGTTGGAATGTTCAGAGTTAGAACCGCCGATTTTAGAAGCCCAGTTAGTCCAAAAAATCGCTAAGCACTTTCACCCAACTACACTAATTGCTGTTATCACCAGGGGTGTGAAAACAAAGCAGGAATTTGTAAAACTATTGATGGAATTCCGACAGGCAGATGTACGACACATTAATAGTTACGAAGAAAGAAATGGTAATTATAAGGCATCCTATCCACGCGACGAGAGAGAGGGAGAAGTTGTAAACAGGCCTTGGGGACAAATGAATGGGTACAACAGTAGACATTTACCGTTACGTCAGAATAGGGATGTTTACAGAAAACCAGATGTGCGTGCCGACATAAAAAATGGACCAGGGAACCGTTGGGAAGGTCGACAACCTGCAGACAGGGACGGAAGAGGGCAAAAGTGAAAGTTGGAATGGAATGTAGACCTAGCGGATAAGAACAAGGCAACCATAAATACCTTATTCACCGATTTAAAAGATTATTTAGAGGACAATCACGACACAAGCGATATAATTAATGACATTAATAAATGTCCAGAAATTAAGTTAGTTTTTAATGAGTGTGTACAGGTCAGAGCGTTAATCGATACAGGTTGTGAGGTAAATTCGATATCTGAATCTTTCTACAACACAAATAAATTAAATTTAGGAGTTTTTGAAGAATTACCGGTAGCAGGAGTAAAAGTTATTGGAGCATTAGGTCTGCGTTCCAAAAGTGTTAAAAAACAAATTTTCATTAAAGTTAAGTTAGGAACAGAATTAATCGCCGTGCATTTTATAATAGTACCAGAACTAATTCGAGATTGTATACTTGGGTTAGAGTTTTTATCAAGAAATCATGCAATCGTCAATTTTATTAATAATAAGTTAGAAATAGGAAATAAATTAAACTATGGAGTTGGTAGAAAGGAAATTAAATTCGAGGATTCGTCAGAAGTTAATATTGAAAGTTTGAATAATTGCCTACAAATTGAAGAGGATAAATATGAATTTGATATAAACAAAATAAGCAATTTGGAACATGTACCACTTGAGAATAGGCAGCGGTTATACAGCATATTTAATAAATATAAAACAGTTTTCAGCAAAAAACCAGGATTAATTTCAACTTATTACCATAAATTTCAAGTAACTGATAGAACACCATACTGTCAGAGGAGTTGGCCAGTAGCAACTAAGTTTAGAGAAGCCGTTGATGCAGAGATTCAGAGAATGCTAAGTTATGGGATCATCGAGAGAGCAAACAGCGCATACATTAATCCTATAGTACCTGTATGTAAGAAAGATGGGAGCGTAAGGATCTGTTTAGACGCCAGGACTATAAATGCGAGAACCATACCGGATTACGAAGGGATTCGACCAATCCAAGAGTTATTGACAATCGGTAAGAAGATCAGTTGGATGAGTAGTTTAGACCTAACTAGCAGTTTTTGGCAAATCCCGTTGCACGAAGATTGCAAGGATTTCACGGCATTTCTGTACAAAGGATTGTGCTACAGGTACAAAACCGTTCCGTTTGGGTTGAGCACAAGCTTAGCAAGTTTAACGCGAGGTTTGGACTCAATTCTGACGGAAGAAGTTAAAAGGAATTTAATTATGTATGTGGACGACTGTTTATGTATTTCGCAAAACTGGGAAGATCATGTGGACCAATTAGAAAAAATATTAAAGGTATTTCAAGACGCCAACTTAACAGTAAATTTTGAGAAATCTATGTTCTGCAGGAAAGAAATAGATTATCTAGGTTTTGTTATCACCACAGATGGTATCAAACCGCAAGAGCAAAAAATGATGGCAATTCAAAATTTTCCGCGTCCTAAGACACCAAAACAATTAAAAAGCTTTTTAGGATTAACAAATTTCTACCACCGGTTTTCAAAAAATTACGCACAAACAACAGCTCCATTACAAGGACTACTGAAGAAAGGAACAAAATTTAAATGGACAAATAGTATTAACCAGAGTTTTTTAGCTGTAAAGGAGGAATTTATTGAGGCTGTAACGTTAAAGCACCCAAATATGGAAAAGATGTTTTACTTACAGACAGATGCGTCCGATATTGCGTCAGGAGCACAACTGTACCAACTCGATGACCAGAATAACATTGCTGTAGTAGGATTTACAAGCAGAACATTTAAAGGGGCTGAGAGATTTTATAGCACTGCCGAAAAAGAATTGTATAGTGTAGTATTAGGATTAAGGAAATTTAGGAATTATTTATTAGGGAGAAAAATAACCGTTATAACTGACAATAAGGCGATCACTTTCATTAACCAATGCAAACTACTTAACGCTAGAATGACGAGGTGGATCTTATTAATTCAGGAGTATAACATCCAAATTCGACACTGCAAGGGAAAAGAAAATATTGTTGCAGATACATTGAGCAGATTCCCAGAGGATGGAGAATGTTCACAAGAAAATGGGGAGGACCGACTTGTACAAATCCAATTAGTGTTACAGAAGTTTAATCCAGAAGTGGGCGAACAGTTACAAAATATAGAAGTTTTACAGAAGAAGGATACAAAATTTAGGAATATAGTAGGTAAATTAGAAGAAAATGATCCAAAAATTTTAGAATGTTATAAATTGTTTGAAAAAAAATTATTTCGCAAGGAAAGAGGAATGTGGAAATTAATGATTCCAGAAAAATTCATTGAAGTATTAATTAAGGAAATTCATGAAATTTGCGGACATATAGGAATAAGCAAATGTTACCATAATTTTAAGGAAGATTTCACGGGAGACAAAGTCGCTAAAAAGGTCAGGGATATAATAATTAAATGTTTACGATGTCAAAAATGTAAACATGACAACAAAGGTAGAAACGCAGAACTTACGCCTATTATACCAAAAGGTAAGGGTGAACTAGTGTGTGTAGACTATTACGGACCATTGCCTCGGTCAGTCTACGGGTCAAGGTACATCTTAGTAGTGATTGACGCATTTTCTAAATACACAAAATTGTATAAGGTAAAAAACACAACAACCGTAACAACATTAAATCAAATCAGGAAATACATTAAAGAAGTCCAATTACCAAAATACATACTTTCGGATAATGGTACACAATTTACATCCAAAAAATGGACAGAAGGGTTACAAGAACTGGGAATTAGACAAAGAACCGTTGCAATACGAAATCCACAAAGCAACTTGGCGGAGAGAGTAATGCGAAATCTAGGTCAACTTTTCAGGATCCTGTTACCTGACAATCACCAAGAATGGGGAAGGCTACTTGAAACTGTGGAAAGTTTCATGAACGAATCATACCATGATACAATTGAGTCAACACCATTAGAAGTACAATTTAATACACGTCCGACACGAATTTGGAAAAAATATTTAATTAATCCAGGCAACACAGAAACAAACGACATTGACCACGGAGAAATATACTTACGAATTAAAAATAAAAGGGAAAAATTCGCTAAGAAGTTCAATGAACTGCATCCACCAACCGAATATCAGATAAATGATTTAGTACTAGTAAGAGCTTGTATTCCGTCAAGCACAATTGAAAAACGATATCACAAGTTCTGTGAACTATATGAAGGACCATACACCGTAATCTCTAAGATAGGAAAAACTACTTATAAGTTAGCTAGTATTAAAAATAATAAAACTCACATCCGAGGTATATTTAATTGTAGATTATTAAAAAGGTTTCATAATTAATTAGAGAGTTAAGTAAACAAAAATAAATGAATTTAACTGTAAAATAAAATGTAAACAAACACATGTCCTACAGTTGAAGAGGGTCAAGGGAACAATGTTAATTGGGGTTTACAAGAAGGGTTTGTTGACGTGGGATTCTAGACAATGCCATTGTTAAGAAAAAAGGTTGACCGCAGTTTAGGTCATAAAGTCATTTAAAGGGACAGTAATTCTAGTGGGTTTTTAAATGAGAGTAAGAGTAGGTCATAAAGTCATTTAAAGGGACAGTAATTCTAATGGGTTTTTAAATGAGAGTAAGAGTAGGTCATAGTCCATGTTACGATATGTATATGTGTATTATTAAAATAAGTTTAGTGTAAAGGTGTATCAAAAGCAAATTTTATCATTAATTATGCAATTAACATAAAATTTCTTGGGACTTATGTAACGTTGAGAAGCCCTAAGTAAAAGCTTTGTCCAATTCAAAATGTTTAAACCTTGTCAGTTAGAAATAAATGTCAAACATAAACGTCACTCCAACACATAATAAATTTTGTTAAAGGATTTCTAAGGAAACAATACTTCGAAACTACAAAATTATTGAAAGGGCGAGGGCAGCGTGACAAATTAAATAGGAAGAGTTGAGTTATGTAATGTGACAACATGGGAAATTAGAAAGTTTGTGTACGCCCAAGTTAACAAAGGAAAAAGAGACAAAAAACTAGGCAGAGGTACGTTGAACTCAGCTAAGAAACAAGAATTAACGAACTTTGAAAGACGGTTAGAGTTTGAAAAATCAAATCCAACCAACCAAAAAGAAGCGTCATCCAGAAATAAGCGAAGAAGGGGTAAAACGGGAAAACTCTGCGTAAGAATTCAAAAATCAAAAAAAAGCAGTGAAGAACGAGCGTCGCAAGGGAGAGGAACTAGGAACAGGGCGAAGTTCGCCAAATCGTCGTAAAGTGAAGAAAAGTTTTAAGTCATCGAATTATATTAAAATCATCGTAAAGTTAAAGAAGAGTTTTGATTAATTGACCAAGAATTCAAGCAACAGAGTGAGGTAGTTCAAGCTTCGAGATCGTCAAAGTGCCTATAAATTGGATTAAGTTTCTTGTGATATCTGCCATAAGTTCGAGGGATCATCTCACCTGTAAAACTCCAAGAAGACATCATTCCATGCTACTGAACCACGATAAGTTATCTGATTAGTTATTGTAGTTTTTACTTCAGGTTACCAAAGAAACCACGCCCCACTTTAAATAAAATCTGAGCTAGGCCGAGAGCCATTTAAACTTAAATTTTCAAAGAGCAATCAAAGTAACTTCATTATATAATTGGTAAATTATACCTGGCGCCCAACAAATCAATAAAACAATTGAGATATTAAAATATAAAGACTAAATTAAATTTACAATTAATGATACGATTTTGATGCACCTAATAATAATAAAATTGCTATGTTCTAGAATTAAGTATTTCATTGTGTTATAAATGTTTATGTCTAGTTTAAGTTGAATGGATGAGATTTAGTGATAAGATGAATAAATTTGAATACTCATATGTGCATCAATTAATTTGAAGATTTAATTAATTCAACTGTTATATATTGGCACCCAACTTTAGGTGCAAATTGTATTTTAAAGAATAAATAAATTAAATATGATAACGTAGTTGTGTTTTAATCAAAGTAATTAATTAAAAATAAATAACAAAGGTTATAGTACAGTAGCTGTGTTACAAAACTGTTACTTCTAGTTGTTTAAATATTACTACCCCACGTTGCACAATATATTAGGTTTACAAGAACGATTTAATGACAGTATTAGAACAACTAATGAGCGATTTTTACTATTTGGTGAGATAGCTTGTTCGTATGTACTGGTATGTTTTTGTGTTTGTTATGTAGTTGTTTTGAATTGGGTGTTTTAGTTGTGAAGTTTAAGAATAGTTTTCCTGTTAACCTGCCCGAAATATATATCTACGATGTTACTTAATTTAATTTTTAATTTAAAAGATAGTTACTCAAAACAATACTCAATAGCGCTGATAAACGATAGTCGGATTATTGACGCTTTTTAAGTAGAAAAGGATCTACTCTTTACAGAAACACTAAGGACTTCTCACATTAAAACATATTATTTGGAGTTTTAAAATTGTTTCGACATTTTGTGAAATACTTTTATTATATAATCCACGTCAATATTTATTTCTATCCCAGTGATGATACAGCATAAAAATGATAGTATTTTCTGTCGTGTTTATTTTATTGTATTTTTAGATTATATATACTGATTTTACATAATATCTGTATTGACAGCCGTGTCTAGCATTTCATTTCACATTCTCCTATGACGGCATGTCTTTTATTATGACGGTTTCAAAACCAACTGTCTAAAGTGCAACTATTCAACTGACAGTTTTCCGGTATCTAGTAAATAACAGTTCTAAAACATCAAACATTCATCCACAAAACCACAAAGCACGAAAAATAAAAGCCATCTCAACAAAATTGTTCACTAAATAGTAGAAAAGAATGAAATGATTTGTTTTCATTTCTTACTGAGATTTCCCCATATTTTCCTTATTGTGAGATATTTTGGTATAGGATGGGCCGGACTAATTACCTTTTAGTGAAATATATTTTTATAATTAAAAAAAAAAAATTATATTTTTAAAATAGTGCAAGCTTGATTTCTGGGATGATTTTATTTATTTATTTATTTTTTTAATGAAAATGGTGGAGTCAATTTTTAAAACGGAGGTAATTTATAATAGCTTCTTTAGTGATTTTAATATAACGATAACTTTATAATCAGTATTGGAGGAGGAAGCCTTTAATATATTTTGTTTGAGCTGATTTTATTTTTCAAAGTTTTTGATTTAAATCAATTTGAATTTCTACGTTTTGATTTTACACTACCTCCAATTTTTTTTTACTACCTCGGGGCTGTTTTGAGCTATACAACACTGTATAAACAACAAACGTCATTCAATAAACAACTTCTTTAGGCTCAGGGAACCTCAAAACTGCAAAAAATATCAACAACAGTAATCAACTGTCATGAGCTACACTTGTGAAAAAATCAATCACCAAATGAATGAAAACAATTTCAACAAAAATCATTTTATTTGTGTAATACAAAGAGGACGTTTCCATTACAGTCATCATCCTCAGAATTACATTAAAACAAAACAGCACAGACACTTAGCCGTGACTCCAAATCTATTGAGTCAATGTGTGTGTGTCAGAGTCTAGTGTCAGTAGTATTTGTAAACATGTAACAACTGGAGATGATGACTTAGTCATTAAAGTGTAGTCTTTTATTTGTATTGAACAAGTAAAGTAATTTCGTGTTTGGAAAACTTTGTTTTCACTCATTCGCTCAACATCAATATTTGAAGCCTAGCATTTCTTTCTTTATAGTAATTAAAAAAGGAAACTGATAATAATTGATGTATAATTTATATTTTGATGTTACAAAGAGGATTTTAAAAAAAAATAATTACAAATTATTACAATTTGTTCTATAAAATTTTTATTTTCGCATTTAACAAAATTTAGTTTTGTACATTTTGAGTTTTTATTGTTTTATTACAAGGGTTTATGTTATAACGTATACATTTTCAATGTAATTTTAATTTCTATTGTTTTTATTGCATTTGATCCGCTAATTTATTCACACGTCTTTTTATGGTCTAAAATTGATGGGATGGTCTTACCTTCACTACCTTTATCTACATGTTAGGAGAAAGTAATGATTATTTTGTTTCCTTAAAGTGTTTGAAGATCATCACGTCAAACTCTTTGGATAAAGAATCGCTGTTGGACTTATTTGAATGGATGTAAAAAATCCCCAGTAAAACGTATTCATGAAATACACAGAATGCAAATTACTATAAAAAAAGAGTCTCTCCTAGAAATCACAGCGTAATTGATAAAGTCAACTTTTTGCACGAAGCTGTCATTGCAAACCCACACTCATACTTTTCTTATGAATAGGCTCTTACTTCTGACAATACAAACATATTCAATTTCTTCTGGTATGTTCTCTTTTAGCTGTAAATTGTTTTCAAATTTCACTTTCTACGGCACGTCACAGATACGACACGAGCTACATCGCAATGTGGCGTGAATGCATCTTTTGTTGTGTCCCATCCGTCTGTGGGAACCTAATGTGTGGGCCTCCTAAATTGCTAAGAGTTTTTAATGAATTGAAATTGTAGTAAAATGTTTCACTCTTTTATGTTTTACATTCTAAGATATAAGTAGCGTAGATAAAGCTATGAAATATATAAAAACCAACGTTTTTCTAAACACAAAAAATTAAATTTTGAAAAGATTTTTGTGATCTTGCAGTATTCTATAGCCTAAATTAACTGCTCGATTTTAATAATATTTGGAGCATGGTGATATTTGTAGTTACTTCTTCATTTTTGTTTAACCTAAAATTTAAGAGTAGCTGGAAACACAACATTGCGTTTTATTGAAGATCTTCATCAAATTGAATTAAATGCAGTCTTCTATAAACCCATATTAAAGGTATTATTGACATATCCTGAAAAATGGCAGTTCAGGAGTTACTTGTAAAGAAAAAAAACGGTTCTACCGATTATGTTGAAATTTATACGAAATATGAATAAATATTTGTGGTTGTGGAAAATCGAAAATAAGAAATCTTAATTACGGTTTACGAATAATTAGACTCTTTTTAAATATCTTAAAAGGAACTGAAGATAAATTTTAAAAACCGGATCTAGAGATTTATTTCTTGAATCTTTAGTTAAAAAGGAATATTGACCAATGAGTTAAATCGTTAGTAAAACAAAATTACTGCCCAGGAATAATTGGTAACAAGAGGTGAAGAAGTTTGATCGCCTTAATCAGAAACTTTCCTTGAATCAAATATGATTTACACTTACTGTAGGACGGATTTATGACACAAGAAAAACAAAATATATACAACACTACCTAAGGTTGACAAAGAGTTTGACACTTTAAAACCTATACATGGAGAACAACACAGAAATGTGATTTTTATCAAATTTGGATCTAAATACTAAAATATAACTTTTCAGGACCCAAACTTAAATGGTGTTGGTACTCCAAAGAAAACGTGATTTTGCAAATTATCGTTTAAAAACTAAAAGTTATTATGAAAGAGTAAAATTCTCAATATCGGTTCTACAGTTTTCATTAAAATTAGTGATGACACTAATCGTTGTAAAATTGAAAGTAAACAAATATTACCGTTTAGAAATAATTATAAAAAATACAAACTTAAACTCTACACTTGATGGTTAGTACGAGTTTTTGGCAAAAGCGAAGGAAGCTTTAAGGCTATTTAAATACACAAAGAAAATTGAAAGTTTTAAATTGTACAAAATATTGATATTGAGGAGGAAATTTCCATACCAACTTGCCCATAAGAAATAAGCCTATGTGGGGAAAAAATCCGGAAAGATTTTTCCCTCACATATAAAGTATCCCATTTTTGAGGAGATAAATATTATTTTTGTTAAGTATTTAGTTTTGTGAATAGAAAATTAGTGCAATGTTTTTTCGCATAGTCTACTTAGTTAAATAAGTTGTGTTCTGAGCATACCCAATATTTCCAATTGATCACATTGTATTACTTTATGCTTGGATGACATTACAGCTCAATACAGTAAAATGACAGGTGAGTATTACAAGAAAAGTCTCTTTTTGCAAAACTACAATCACTTTGCGGAAAGTGTGCCAAATTAAGTTGCGTACACGCGCAATTAAGTTGCGCAAGGGAGTTCAATATGTGTGACACTTTGACGTTGCTCATACAAATGTGGATTTTGATTTGATCTTTAATTTTCCAGTTCAAAGCAAACAAGTAACGAATAGAAAGGGAAGACATGCATGGTCGGTATTGGAGATTTGTCAACATTATGTATGAGGTGTCTATCCCATGTAACTTATTATGCAACCTGGATACGTGTTGTTGCAGATACTTAACCTCTGTGCATTCTTTAAAATAGCGTTAAGAAATCTATGTCATTTAAGTTACATTTCAGAGTTTTACATAGATTATTATTGTTTTAGTTTTCATGATTTTAAACATTCTTTTTAATTTAAGAGGACTAAATTTATAGTTACGATGTTTAAAGTATCGTATGGCCAAGTAACAGATAATGAATGTATGAATACCGATCAAATAAACTATAATAAATATTTATATATACAATAATTGGCTTCAAATTTACATTGAGAGGACATTTTTTATTTAAATAGGAATGAATTTATTCTAAAAAAGAGTATGCCTAAGATTTGCTTAGCTTTTTCCATTTTACTCTTATTCAATCAATATTACAATATGGAGGTTTATAACCTGTTTGGAGGTGGGAAGGGTACTATTCTACATTAAAACTCATAGACAGTTCGATATTGCGGTTGGTTTAACGACTGTGGTAAAAGCGGATGGTTCAGTAATTTAATTTAGATTGGGAAGTCGATAGAATTGAAAAATACATGAAAAGGTTAATTGACATTTTGAAATTTTTAACAACTAATAAAATGGTTTGATTAATTTTGCTGTCATGTTTAGTTAAATCTAATGTCACAGTACCTTGTAGAGGCGGCGTTCCTTTCTTCGTAATGTCCTGTCGTTAAGAATGCCCGTGTGCACACGCGAGAACTGCTGCTCTAAACGCACAAAACTAAGTACAATTTTAAATCATAAACACATAACAAAAACACTTGAGTTCTTACTAACTAAACATGACAATTGTTTCTGAGTCACTATTAATTAAATTGTTGGCCGAAATGCGTATAAAAAAGAAAACTTAATTGCGGAATTATATCTGCGGATGAAGAAATACCGTTAGGCTACTTGTTTGAAACGTAAAGAAGCGTTTCATTTTAATTTAAAACTCATCCTCATCTCTCTTTTCAACATCGACAAATATAAATATCCTTCCATTGGGTCATCTAACTCTCTACTTTTTCTTCTTTCTTCTCTCGCTCCCCTTCTCATCTCTACTATCCCTTCTCTTTTTCTCTCTTATCTCTTTTTTCTATCTCTCTCTTTTTCTGTCTTCCATCTCTTTTTTCCTCATACTTTATCTTTCTCTTTTCTCCGTTTTCCTTTACCTCTTTTTATCCTCTCTCTCTCTCTCTCTCTCTCTCTCTCTCTCTCTCTCTCTCTCTCTCTCTCTCTCTCTCTCTCTCTCTCTCTCTCTCTCTCTCTCTCTCTCTCTCTCTCTCTCTCTCTCTCTCTCTCTCTCTCTCTCTCTCTCTCTCTCTCTCTCTCCCTCCAATATATATATATATATATACATGTATTCCAATATATATATATAAACAATATATATATATATATATATATATATATATATATATATATATATATATGTTTGTGTGTGTGTGTGTGTGATTTCACCAAAAGATAAACATAACAAGTAACACACAATAGATAAGTATAAATGAAATTATTTAGTATGTTTTGGTTCCAGACTTTGTCATCAAAGAGAGTATGATA